>CM019697.1:24112118-24123109 GCA_009760885.1 Achatina immaculata | reverse complement strand
AGGAAAAAATACACACAACAAATCCAGCTTCAGACCAATCAGCCTCATAAGCTGCATGGGCAAAGTTATGGAAGGATGGTTAACACTAGACTGATACAACAATTAGAAAAAATCACCTGATAAACAATACACAGTAAACATACAGAAAACATCACAGCACAGAAGACCAACTCATCTACCTAACCCAAGAAATAGAAAATTCCTTTCATGAGAAGAAAAAAAGTTCTGGCCACTTTTGTAGACATAACACACGCATTTGACACAGTATGGAAAAAAAAGATCTCCTGAAACTACTCAACATCAAGGTTGAAGGAACAATGTTTTGGTGGATACAAGATTTCTTGAGATACAGAACAGCCTGTGTCAAAATGAATGGAAAACTAAGCCACAGAGTGTTCCTCAGAGAGGAGTTTGTGTCTCCCACTCTGTTCCTGATATACATAAATGACATCACAGACAAACTTCCCAACAGCATATCACACGCCTTGCAACCAGATGACTTCACTGTGTGGAAACATCAAGAGCAAGGATCATTACTAACGAATAATGGAGATACAATGAGGGAAATTAAAAGGACATTCATCGCTCTTCAAAAAGTAAAAGAACTAAAGAAGATGTAGAGAGGAACAGACAGAACTACAAAAATAAGATTTTTAAGGGCATGCATCTTTCCCATCACAACAGATGCCTGTGAGACCTGGACACTTAACAAAACAGCTGAGAAACACATAAATGCCTTTGAATGTAAATGCTACAGAAGAGTTCTTCAAATATAGACACAAAAAAGAACAAATATATCCATACTACAAGAACTTAATATTGAAGAAGGCTGGCAAGTAAAGAGGATTAAAGAGAGAGAACTTAAATATTTTGGACACATTAAACGTCATGATAATTTAGAGAAGACTGTCTTGGAAGGGAGAAGACCAAGGTGAAGATGGCTGCAACATTGCTGATGATCTGCAGATAGATGCATCAGCAGCAGGCCATTTTGGTTACAACCAAGAGGCCTACAGGAGAGCTGTTAGAGAGGCGAAGTTCCGCAAGAGGCAACCAAATGACTGAATGACTGATCATAAACTTTTATCTACAAGATGAAATGATCAGAGTTTTGGCTTACACAAAACAAAACACTGACAATGAAACAAACAGGGAACAGTAGAATGACTGTAACCAGGAAACAAGGAGAACTGGCATGCAAATGAGGCACACATATGGTCATTAAAGTGTACAATGTGTAAACTGTAATAAAATAACATTAAGTTATGGATCATCCTTCCTTCTTGCCCTAGTGTTCTTCACAGCCAACATTAGCATGATTTTGAAGCAAAGACACTGTTTACAGTCAGGGAAATGGATTGCTACTGCTTGTTTCAAGTAAAAGGTTACTTAGCAGACTCCATCACCACTAGGACCACCCCACCTCACCTCACTCACCAGACTCTACCACCAATGGGACCACCCCAACTCACTTCACTCAACAGACTCTAACATCACTGTAACCACCCCACCTACCTCACTCACCAGACTCTATCATCACTGTGACCACCCCACCTACCTCACTCACCAGACTCTATCATCACTGTGACCACCCCACCTCACTCACCAGACTCTATCATCACTGTGACCACCCCACCTACCTCACTCACCAGACTCTATCATCACTGTGACCACCCCACCTACCTCACTCACCAGACTCTATCATCACTGTGACCACCCCACCTACCTCACTCACCAGACTCTATCATCACTGTGACCACCCCACCTCACTCACCAGACTCTACCATCACTGTGACCACCCCACCTCACTCACCAGACTCTACCATCACTGTGACCACCCCACCTCACTCACCAGACTCTACCATCACTGTGACCACCCCACCTCACTCACCAGACTCTACCATCACTGTGACCACCCCACCTACCTCGCTCACCAGACTCTACCATCACTGTGGCCACCCCACCTACCTCACTCACCAGACTCTATCATCACTGTGACCACCCCACCTCACTCACCAGACTCTATCATCACTGTGACCACCCCACCTCACTCACCAGACTCTATCATCACTGTGCCCCCCACCTACCTCACCAGACTCTATCATCACTGTGACCACCCCACCTCACTCACCAGACTCTATCATCACTGTGACCACCCCACCTACCTCACTCACCAGACTCTATCATCACTGTGACCACCCCACTTACCTCACTCACCAGACTCTATCATCACTGTAACCACCCCACCTCACTCACCAGACTCTACCATCACTGTGACCACCCCACTTACCTCACTCACCAGACTCTATCATCACTGTGACCACCCCACCTCACTCACCAGACTGTACCATCACTGTGACCACCCCACCTACCTCACTCACCAGACTATCATCACTGTAACCACCCCACCTCACTCACCAGACTGTACCATCACTGTGACCACCCCACCTACCTCACTCACCAGACTCTACCATCACTGTGGCCACCCCACCTACCTCACTCACCAGACTCTATCATCACTGTGACCACCCCACCTCACTCACCAGACTCTATCATCACTGTAACCACCCCACCTCACTCACCAGACTCTATCATCACTGTGACCACCCCACCTCACTCACCAGACTCTACCATCACTGTGACCACCCCACCTCACTCACTAGACTCTATCATCACTGTGACCACCCCACCTCACTCACCAGACTCTACCATCACTGTGACCACCCCACTTACCTCACTCACTAGACTCTATCATCACTGTAACCACCCCACCTCACTCACCAAACTACCATCACTGTGACCACCCCACTTACCTCACTCACCAGACTCTATCATCACTGTGACCACCCCACCTCACTCACCAGACTCTATCATCACTGTGACCACCCCACCTACCTCACTCACCAGACTCTATCATCACTGTGACCACACCACCTCACTCACCAGACTCTATCATCACTGTGACCACATACCTCACTCACCAGACTCTACCATCACTGTAACCACCCCACCTCACTCACCAGACTCTACCATCACTGTGACCACCCCACCTCACTCACCAGACTCTACCATCACTGTGACCACCCCACCTCACTCACCAGACTCTACCATCACTGTGACCACCCCCACCTACCTCACTCACCAGACTCTATCATCACTGTGACCACCCCACCTCACTCACCAGACTCTACCATCACTGTGACCACCCCCCTACCTCACTCACCAGACTACCATCACTGTGACCACCCCACCTCACTCACCAGACTCTATCATCACTGTAACCACCCCACCTCACTCACCAGACTCTACCATCACTGTGACCACACCACCTCACTCACCAGACTCTATCATCACTGTGACCACCCCACCTCACTCACCAGACTCTATCATCACTGTGACCACCCCACCTCACTCACCAGACTCTACCATCACTGTAACCACCCCACCTCACTCACCAGACTCTACCATCACTGTGACACACACCACCTCACTCACCAGACTCTATCATCACTGTGACCACCCCACCTCACTCACCAGACTCTATCATCATTGTAACCACCCCACCTCACTCACCAGACTCTACCATCACTGTGACCACCCCACCTCACTCACCAGACTCTACCATCACTGTGACCACCCCACCTCACTCACCAGACTCTACCATCACTGTGACCACCCCACCTACCTCACTCACCAGACTCTATCATCACTGTGACCACCCCCCTCACTCACCAGACTCTACCATCACTGTGACCACCCCACCTACCTCACTCACCAGACTCTACCATCACTGTGACCACCCCACCTCACTCACCAGACTCTATCATCACTGTGACCACCCCCCTACCTCACCACCAGACTCTACCATCACTGTGACCACCCCACCTACCTCACTCACCAGACTCTACCATCACTGTGACCACCCCACCTCACTCACCAGACTCTATCATCACTGTGACCACCCCACTACCTCACTCACCAGACTCTATCATCACTGTAACCACCCCACCTACCTCACACCAGACTCTATCATCACTGTGACCACCCCACCTCACTCACCAGACTGTACCATCACTGTAACCACCCCACCTACCTCACTCACCAGACTCTATCATCACTGTGACCACCCCACCTCACTCACCAGACTCTATCACTGTAACCACCCCACCCACCTCACTCACCAGACTCTATCATCACTGTGACCACCCCACCTACCTCACTCACCAGACTCTATCATCACTGTAACCACCCCACTTACCTCACTCACCAGACTCTACCATCACTGTAACCCCCCACCTACCTCACTCACCAGACTCTATCATCACTGTAACCACCCCACCTACCTCACTCACCAGACTCTATCATCACTGTGACCACCCCACCTCACTCACCAGATTCTATCATCACTGTGACCACCCCACCTACCTCACTCACCAGACTCTACCATCACTGTAACCACCCCACCTCACTCACCACCTATCATCACTGTGACCACCCCACCTCACTCACCAGACTCTACCATCACTGTAACCACCCCACCTCACTCACCAGACTCTACCATCACTGTGACCACCCCACCTCACTCACCAGACTCTATCATCACTGTGACCACCCCACCTACCTCACTCACCAGACTACCATCACTGTAACCACCCCAATTCACTCACCAGACTCTACCATCACTGTAACCACCCCACCTACCTCACTCACCAGACTCTATCATCACTGTGACCACCTCACCTCACTCACCAGACTTTACCATCACTGTGACCACCCCACCTCATTCACCAGACTCTATCATCACTGTGACCACCCCACCTCACTCACCAGACTCTACCATCACTGTGACCACCCCACTCCACCTCACTCACCAGACTCTACCATCACTGTAACCACCCCACCTCACTCACCAGACTCTAACACCACTGGGACCACCCCACTCCACCTCACTCACCAGACTCTACCATCACTGTGACCACCCCACCTCACTCACCAGACTCTACCATCATTGGGACTACCCCACCTCACCTCACTAACCAGACTCTACCATCACTGGGACCACCCCACCTCACCTCACTCACCAGACTCTACCATCACTGGGACCACCCCACCTCACCAGACTCTACCACCACTGGGACCACCCCACTCCACCTCACTCACCAGACTCTACCACCACTGGGACCACCCCACTCACCAGACTCTAGCACCACTGGGACCACTGCATCTCACCTCACTCACCACACTCTACCACCACTGGGACCACCCCACCCACCTACCACCACTGGACCACCCCACCTCACTCACCAGACTCTACCACCACTGAGATCACCCTACTCCACCTCATTCACCAGATTCTACCACCACTGGGACCACTCCACCCCACCTACCACCACTGGGACCACCCCACCCTAGTCACCAGACTGAACAAGCACATGAGACTTTTTACAGGAGCAGTAGAGTAGCAGCATCCAGGCCAAATATGGTTCACTTGCTTGATAACATCATCATTCCTCTAACATGGCCATCTTGGGATTTCATGTCAACAAGAAAAACAACATTACAAATTGCTGTGTCAACATTATATGCTAAAGATCTTGGAAAACACTCCATCACCTATCCAACATGATAATGATGATGACCCCCCCCCCCCACCCCCACCCCCTCCCACTATGTGCACTGTGAGTTCAAAAGTGTTATAGAAAAAAGCTATTTCTAACCTTCTGGCACGCAGTCCGTAAACAGATTGACAAGCAAAGGTACGTTATCGCTGTGCTTCAGGTGTGGCCGGATGTTCTCTATACCTCTAGGCAGATGAGCCTGAAAAGGGAAAATATTCTGACTTTTTAGACATCATCTGATGATCTTAGCATGACAGTAATATTATCTGATGATCTTAGCATGACAGCAATATCATTTGATGATCTTAGCATGACAGTAATATCATCTGATGATCTTAGCATGACAGCAATATCATTTGATGATCTTAGCATGACAGTAATATCATCTGATGATCTTAGCATGACAGCAATATCATTTGATGATCTTAGCATGACAGTAATATCATCTGATGATCTTAGCATGACAGCAATATCATTTGATGATCTTAGCATGACAGTAATATCATCTGATGATTTTCTTAGATTGACAACAATATGATCTGAAGTTTTTACACAGCATGACAGCTAATGTTCTTTGATAGCATGACGAAAACATCATCTGATGATCTTAGTGTGACAATAATACCATCTGATGATGTTCTTAGCATGCTGTCATCTGATGATGCTCTCAGATTGACAACAATATGATCTGAAGTTCTTACACAGCATGACATCATGTGACATGACAATGTTCGCTGACAACCTGATATCATCATCTGATGATAACATGATGGCAGTATGACTGCATTTTTTTTCTTATCACAATGAAACATGACCCTAAAGTTTAAAAAAAAACATAAAATGAAACATAAAAATAATGAGCAAAGATGCTCATTCTGATAATTACAAATAAACCACACAAAAATTATCTAACAGATGTGAACAAAGAGACCACATGAAAAGAAAAACAGCTTAATATTTGGTATAAAAGTATGCTGCATACCAAGAAATATGCAAATAAATCACATAAAAAAAACAATCCAAACTTTGATTTAAGCAGCAAAATCACATAAAATCATGCACACTTTAATTTATACATAGAAATTACATAAAAATGATACAGTTTTTTTTTTTTAAATGAAGAAACCACATTACAAATAATGCACACTTTGATTTAAACTGAGAAACTACACAAAATGTATGCACACTTTGATTTAAAACACAAGAATCACACAAAATTTATGCACACTTTGGTTTAACTCTTCCCGCGCCGAAGAAAAAAAATGCAGATGTTCCCGTCTGGCCACACAAAAAGCGCAGATCTTGATATGTACAGGGGTTATAGTTGTAAAAGTGAATGTACAAAATATTTCCACTTTAAAAGTATACATATTATGCACGAAAATAGCTGTAAATATATTTCATAAATGAACAGTCTTTTAGGAAAAAAGAAGTAGCATGATGATTTTAGCTGATAATTATGTAGTGCTTACCATCAGCGATGCCTAGATGTACAATGTTTGCCATCTGCGATTTCCAGATCTACTTAAATTTGTGTCCGATCTCGTCGTGTGGTGGCATTCTCACTAAAATAATGTCTGAAATAACCTTCTAACTACTTTTCCAGTCCATTTAATAGGTCTAGATGTACTTGGGGTACATTCAGGAACAGTGGTCTGGTCAAAAGGACATGTAGTTATGCCTCCAAAATCACAGTAAATATTGAAATTTCTTGGTTAAAAACATCGATTTCACTCGGTTGTTAGCCACGCTTTGGATTGAACTATGAAAGGTCACCAGACATGTGCAGATAAATCATGTACAATAAAAGGTTACAACGGTTTTAAGCTGCAACGAAACAAACCTCACTATAACATGGATGGCATTCACTAGGTTAACCAGAAGACTTTGGTATAGCGTGGATGGCAGGGAAAGTGTTATACACAAGAATCACACAAAATTTATTGAAACACAAGAATCACACAAAATTTATGCACACTTTGATTTAATCACAGAAATCACATATAACTAATGCACACTTTTAACAAGTTCTTACTCTGTTGTCTAAAACCCCAGTGAGACTATCTTCTGTATTCTCCGTCACGTAACTTGATGTGTAACGACTGTCAGACTGAAGATCATATTCCTCTTCCTCTTCTTCCTCAAACTCTCGTTCCACCTCTGGCATCTGACCACCTTTAGGCATCAACCGCTGCTTTTCTTCGTTCTCTGGGTCACTGTACTCTTGTCCTTCATTGACAACCTTGTTCACATTTTCCTTTGACCTGTGAACGAGAAGAGCTTTTGTTTCACTGTCCTGGTTGTTGCTGTCATCAGCATAACGTAAGCCAGACTCCAAATCTTGTGAAAGGATGTTATCTTCTGTTGCACAGTCTTGGTCAATAACAACTGGCAAAGTTTCTCTGGCAAACTTCACCTGCATGTAATAAAACAGAGAACATTTTATGGAACATAATCAATTGTGCAGAACAAAAACCATCTGTACATACAAGATAAATGGAGAAAAACCAGAAAACATTAAACACTTAATATTATTTTCACAAACTAAAAAGTGGGGGAATGAATCATGGAAACTGAAATAACATTAAGAAACATGGTGACCCTTCTGCTGTCTACCTCCTGGAACACTCTAAACACTTTCTTGCAGCATTCATGGAAATACATTTGAACATTTTATCACTCAATCAAGTGCCGTGCCGTGTGGTGTTGGCGATACTTGATTATGAGCTCCGCCAGTGACTTTCTTCCTAGCCACACTGACAGTCCATCCAGTAACTTCTCTCTCTCTGTCTTCCTCTGTCTCTTCTTCCCTCAATTTTTCCAGTTCCCATAATGTTTTCCAATTTTCCTCTTCTCAGAAAATGTCCTACAAATCTCACTTGTCTGCCTCTGATCTTTGATGTAATTTGCCTTTTAACTCCAGCCTCTCTTAAGACTTCTTTGTTGGTTTTCTTAACTGTCCATGGTATCTTCAACATCCTTCTTATAAACCACATTTCTGTGGCCTCCATTTTTTGTTGTACTCTCTTATTCACAGACCCTGCTCCACATCCATAAAACAAAATTGCTTGATGTAACATTTAAGTACTCGGAATCTTGTTTCCATTGATATGGATCTGTTGCACAAGATGTTTCTCATTTTCTGGAATGCTGACTTGGCCTGAGCACGTCTGCTTTTTATTTCATTGTGAAATTTCCCATCAGCTGTTATAATCGTTCATAAGTACTTGAATCTATCAACTTGTTTCAGTTCTGTGCCGTCGATGGTAATGCTACATTTTGGTGGTATTCTCTTCTTTGAGATGACCATCACTTCAGTCTTGAACATTGTACACAAACTTTGAGTTATATTTGCCAAACACCCAACCAAAGCCATGCAGAAAAGTTAAAAAAAAAAAAAAAACCTGTCATATAAAGCAGTAAATACACATCATCAAAATATTACATATACGATGGACACAAAACAGACATGGACCAGAACGGAATACCTGAACTTCATCTATGTTAATAAAACTGGGTGCACTGTGGGTCCGTGGGACAAAGTGAGGACTGGCAACCATGAGAGAAGCTGTAGTAACTTCCCTTGATCGATGTATGCTGTGGGGGTTACTTGTGCTGCAAAGTGCTGATCCTCCTCCGTCCGCATCTCTGTTGCTGCTCCGGCTGGCGGAGGGCTGGACGTTGCCGAGACTGGAGAGATTTCTGCAAGACGAATCTTCTGACGAAACCGACTCCGTTGCCATGAGTGAGACGTGACAGTTCCAGCCGGCCTCCAGACCCATCTTTTCTGCAAACACCTTCCAAAGAAACATGTATTTACATTCTAAACTCTTTTTTAGAAATAAATATCTCCTTCAAACTAAAGAGTTTTCCAGGTTATGCATTTATTTCAAGTTTTTCATTTTCCCTAAGTAAAGTCTTCACCATAATATTAACTGTTCAAAGCTTTTCATTCATTTTTAAACTGCCATCAAGCAGTAAAAATATATCATGTCATTTCACAGTAAAATACAGTGCCTATGATTTTCACAGTAAAAATATATTCACATGTTACAGGCATCATTTTGTTGGATTATACTCAAAATATCAGGAAATGAGAAGAAACGTTTCACTTACTCGACTTCTGACTTCATTCTCCTTAGAGAAGTGCACAAATCTTATGCAGGCCGACTCCAACTTGTCAATCAACTGCACAAACTCCTACAGGGGAGAAATTGTGGTGGGAAAATTTAATTATGAAACTTCAGCATCTATTATCTGGCCATCTACTTTGACATAAAGGCAAACTTTAATGAAAATATCTTTATGGTCAGAAAACTGCATAATAGTCAAAAATCAAGGATTTTTCTAACCTGCCTGATCACACTTTCTAAACAAATTATTCTATTGAACTAACCTGGCTGATCACACTTTCTAAACAAATTATTCTACTGAACTATATATATATATATCTTATATCTTATATCCTTCCCGTGCCGTTAGACGTCACATAGGGCTCGCAAAGTAGTTCGCCAATTTTTCCTGTCTTCGGCGAGTCTTTCAACCTCATCAAAGGATTTTATGCCTGTTAACTTGGCCTCTCTTAATAATGTCCTCTTCAGAGTTTCACGCGGTCTGCCCCTTTTTCTTCGGCCTGTTGTGTTCCACTTGATAGCTTGTTTCGGGATTCTCTGATCATTTCTTCTCATCGTGACCAACATATGTCCATCTCCTTTTCCTGATCACCCGTGAGACTGGTGTTGTTCAGTCATCTGACTTATCTCTGCATTGTTCTTGAATTCATTCCACTTGATGCCGAATTTTTCCTTAGGCATTTGTTTTCAAAAGAGTCTAATTTTTTTCTATTTCTTTAGTTGTTTTCCAGCTTTCGCATGCATAAATGAGGGTGGATATTACATTTGAATTGAATAGTCTTAACTTGGTTTTTGTGCTTATAACTTTTGAATTCCATATGTTCTCAAGATTCTTGAAGATTGATGCTGCTTTTGCAATTCTGATCCTAACTTCCTTTCTAGTGTCACCATCCTGGTCTATGTAGCTGCCAAGGTATGTAAATTGATTGACTTCTTCAATATCTGTCCCTTCTATGTGTATTTTTCCATTTTGATTGATGGGAATTTCATTTTTTTGTTTTGTCCTTGTTAATTTCAAGTCCTATTTTGCTAGCCAGTGAAGATAGGCTATCTGTTTTTTCTTGCATGGAATTCACATTATTACTGATAAGAGTTATGTCATCAGCAAAATCAAGATCTTCTAGTTGGGTCCCATGTACCCAGTCAATACCTGTGTTACCTGTGCAGCATTTTGTCATTATGAAGTCTATTGTAATCCCAAAAAGTAAAGGAGACAGTATACATCCTTGTTTCACGCCTG
>CM019697.1:24095503-24110503 GCA_009760885.1 Achatina immaculata | reverse complement strand
CATAAAATGCTATATTTGTAACAGAATCTTATTCTGTACAGATTGTTGTGAGAAACCCTGTTTATGTGAAGCACGGTGAAAGTATCACGTGTTTCCGCGGCACAACTGAGTCACGTGAATTATGTTAGGTGGGATGTGTGAACGAGTGGAGAGAACAGTTTGTGTCAGAATGTTGTAGGTCGTGATGTTCAATTCTAGTAGGAATGTAGTTATTCTTGAGTTCAGTATGTAGATTAGGTGGACTGTCCTTGTTAGGACAATTTGTTGTAGTGGATGTCTGTCCTAACTACAGGATATACCCATGTAGATGAGTGGTCTCAATGGTCGAGGTACTTTTTATCGCTTTAGCATCCCACACGCTGTTGACCCACACAACAGTCTACCACAACTAAAAGACTGCTACGCGTAAGATATGATCTTCTTCGTGATATCGACCAAATGAACCGACGCCCACTGCTCAGAGCGGATTCATTTCCTATACCCACCTGACGGCCGGCTTTCCAATTTCTCTCTAACAAACAAGATAAAAGCTCCGCGCCGACAACCAACCCACATTACATGTTGCAGCACCGATATTCTTGCGAGAGGTAGGCCACTTTCAAGACCACCGGTTGACGAAACGGTTATAAGGACTGTTATTGCCGGAGGTGGGGTGGAGAATTCGCTCTCCACTCCAACGGCGTGCGACTCAAACAGCCTCTGGCAGTCAAGTCCAGCTCCTGGCCTTCCCGTGGCAGAACTGTTTAAACTGACAGGAGAAGGGGCGAAGGGGAATATATGGCGCTTGAAAACCAGACACTTAGGGTAGATGAGTGGCACGTTTGGTAGCTCATCTATCGCTGTTGGCGAGATTCTTCAGCTGCCGTGTGTGGAGCGGAGCTCCTCCCGGCCAATGAAGAAAGGTGCAAATGGGTTGCCGCGCAGCATCACTGTGGAAAAGGTGGTAGAAAGGATAAAGCGAAGCAAACAGTCAAATCACAGCACCTCTGGTCTGGAGGTCGGCCACGTCCTAACTGTACTCATATTGGGTGAAATGTTTGAACTGGCTTAACCTAGAGGTTAAGACACTGCTGGCGAGACTTTTCGGATGCCGCGCGTGGAGTGAAGCTCCTCCCGGCCAAGGAAGGAAATGCGGAAAAGCAATCAGGGTTGCTATGTGGTGTCGATGTGAAAAGGTGAAGGAAAAAGATAAAGTGAAGTTTAATCGGTATGTCCAGTAGTATCGCTGCGAGAGCTACACATACCACGGCACCTCTGCTCTAGAGGCCGGCCACGTCCGAAATGCACCTACACTGGTGAAATATGCCTAAACCGGCATGCACCAGGAGTGAAACTTGCTGGCTAGGCATGTCATGCCACCTCTGCTCTAGAGGTCGGTCAAGCCCGATATACACCCATACTGGTGAAATATGCCTAAACCGGCTCACTCCAGGGGTGAAACTTGAAGGCTACACATGCCATGGCACCTCTGCTCTTGAGGTCGGTCACGTCCCAAACACGCCCATACTGGGATAATATGCCTAAACCGGCTCAACCCAGGGGTGGAAGTCATTAGCGGCGAGGATTCATCCTCCTGGGCAAAAGCTCCATCCTGGTCACACCTAGGAAGGGTAGCGGCCACGACCGCAAAATGCTGAAGTCGGAGACACTGGACCAGGGAAGTCTAGATAGGCAACCAACCCACATTACATGTTGCAGCCCCGATATTCTTTGCGAGAGGTAGGCCACTTTCAAGACCACCGGTTGACGAAGCCGTACACCACCGACGCGTTAGAACGAACTTGGCTAATCTTTCTAAGCTTTCGCACGACGAAAAAACCTCGCTCTCCTGTTTGAATTGTTCACTCGCCGTGCGAGATGGGAGCGAAGATCTTTCTCCCCACGCACGAAACTGGAAAAAGTTTTTCGCCAAAAGAACGGTCGGCCTTCGCTTTCAAACAACACAGGAACGACCCAGCCTGCTTCTTCGCCGTACGCTTCTACGTTGTATTTCGTACAGGTAGCGACTGAACCCTATTCTTGGCTATCTTCTTTAATAGCGTATTGTGAAAATTAACACAGCAAAGCTATAGGGTATAGGGCGGTATGAGATTGTTGGTCTCGACGAACGGCAACAACATTATTTTTATCCGCAGAAACATGTTTGTACAAAATATGAAATTGTATCTGACGAGGAACTTACTTTTGCCCGAATATGATTTGTGTTTACATACATATGTAAAAAGAAAATTATCGTCGTAATAGTTTTTGTTCGCACGGAACTAGAAAGGATCTCTGTCTCCGACGTCAATGCTGATATAGCTAGCTGTTACCAACCACGCTGGGTCCAACACTACCATGCTCTTCAGGGACATGGACATAAACTACTCCAGGATATACCCCATATGGTCAAATCTGCTGTTCTCATTAATTTTTCATACCGCGCTTTCAGAATAGGAAGGGCTGCGACAAATCCATCAAGTTTGTGTTGCTGTGAACATTTGTTCTTCTTCTAAATATAGTTTTCTTAGCACGGGGATAGAAAGGTTTGACGCCGTTTTGGGATGCCGCGGCAGCACAGCTTCGCGCCATGGACTGTCAGGTAATCTCAGACGGAGAAGTAATAAATCTTAACAACGACACCGCTAATGATGCCGTCGTCAACGGAGAAACCATAAAACAACAGATAATGCATATAACGATGCATCATCAACGTCTAAAGATTTGAACTCTATATATCATATATGTATGGCAGCTGGGTTATTGGGATTATACGTATTGTAAATACTCAAACTGAGAGCAGGCATTTTGTAAAATAAAACACACACCACACACACAATAAAAAGAGGTAACATTATCATCACAAATTGTTTTTTTATTCTTCTTCTTCTTCTTCTTCTTCGTTCACTTCTACCACCAAAAACCGCACTGTGAACCTACTGAATTCACGCATGTGGTCCTCGTTAGGTCCGGTGGTCCTCTGTGTGGTCCAAAATAGACCACATGAGTTCCACGAAGGACCACAAGGGGTTCAGAGTATCACAGTGCTTTAGCCTGTATTCTTGGTGGGTCTCGGAAGCGGGATTGCGTGACACCGTGGTTTTCATTGCACCAGTTTGGTCTAGGGTTGGACTTTCTCACCGGAAGACCTCGACGTGTTTGGAATATCAGTGCATCCCCGCTGGGTGAGAGGCGTTAGCCCACCCAGGACAGAGTTGGACTTTCTCACCGGAAAACCTCGACGTGTTATGAGATACCCGTGTATCACCGCCGGGTGAGAGGTGGTTGCCCATCCAGTCCAGGGTTGGACTTTCTCACCGGAAAACCTCAGCGTGATTAGGATACGCAGACATCCCCGCCGGGTGAGAGGTGGTTGCCTATCTAGACTTCCCTGGTCCAGTGTCTCCGACTTCAGCATTTTGCGGTCGTGGCCGCTACCCTTCCTAGTTGTGACCAGGATGGAGCTTTTGTCCAGGAGGACGAATCCTCGCCACTAGTGACTTCTACCCCTGGGTTGAGCCGGTTTAGGCATTTCCCAGTATGGGCATGTTTGGGACGGGACCGACCTCTAGGGCAGAGGTACTGTGACATTCATAGCCTTCAAGATTCACCCCTGGTATGAGCCGGTTTAGGCAAAATTCACCAGTATGGGTGTTTATCAGGCGTTACCGACCTCTAGAGCGGAGGTGGCATGACATGTCTAGCCATCGAGTTCCACCCCTGGTGTGTGCCGGTTTAGGCATATTTCACCAGTGTAGGTGTATTTCGGACGTAGGCGGCCTCTAGAGCAGAGGTGCCGTGGTATAGCTCTCGTAGCGTTACTACTGGACATACCAGGTTAAACTTCACTTTCCACCACCTTTTCCCATCGGTGCCGCACAGCAACCTTTATTTCCGCATTTACTTCCTTAACCGGGAGGAGCTTCACTCCACGCGCGGCATTTGAAAAGTCAAGCCAGCAGTGACTTAACCTCTGGGACAAACCGGTTCATGCATTCCACACGATATGACTGCACTCAGGACGTGGCCGACCTCCAGACCAGAGGTGCCGTGATTTGACTGTTTGCTTCGCTTTATTCTTTCAACCACCTTTTCCGCAGTGATGCTGCGCGGCAACCTCATTTGCAAATTTCTTCATTGGCCGGGAAGAGCACCGCTCCACGCACGGCAGCTGAAGATCTCGCCAACAGCGGTTTTTTTATTAATTTATTGTTTCGAATTGTGGTAATCATAATATCTGTTCTCTTGTCATTCTCGTTGACCAAAATGACGACTTCTGGATGATGTTTGTTTTGTGTTCTGACGACTTCTGGATGATGTTTGTTTTGTGTTCTGCCGACTTCTGGATGGTGTTTGTTTTGTGTTCTGCCGACTTCTGGATGATGTTTGTTTTGTGTTCTGACGACTTCTGGATGGTGTTTGTTTTGTGTTCTGACGACTTCTGGATGGTGTTTGTTTTGTGTTCTGCCGACTTCTGGATGGTGTTTGTTTTGTGTTCTGACGACTTCTGGATGATGTTTGTTTTGTGTTCTGCCGACTTCTGGATGACCGATATAGAGTAAAGACTCTCTTTCTATTTTATGACGGAACATCATTAGTCTGTTATTACCGTTGTTGTTACTACTGCCGCAGGCACGGTCGAGAGCAACAATGTCGTATTGCCCTAGAGCGTTGCGTTAATTTTGTTACGTCCGGTATATCGTCGTATTTGCCTTATAACGGGAACTGGAAAGCCGACCAGATATTTCGGATACAGTTAAAAAGAATATATAATATCATCTCCGTCGACCGCTGTCGCCCGTTCACGTTGGTTTCTGTAAATATATATTAACTCTTGCAAAGCGGTGGGGCGCCGGCCGGTGTTCACGCTGCGATTTAAAATAATCTGCTGAGTGTTGTTTTGTTAGCACGGAAAGAAGGGGTCGTCTCCGCCGTCGTCGTCAATGCTGATATACCTATCATCATCATATGTTTACTCTCTATGTTCCTGTTCATCAGCAGCAACAGGTCCAATACTACCATGCTCTTCTCCAATACGGACATGAACTACTCCAGGATCTACCCACAAGGTCAACTCTGTGCTCATTAATTTTTCGACAACATCAATCTTTGCCCGTTTTAAACTTTCAACAGTGACGGGATCGATGCTTTGCTTGTTGATACGAATGCATCGATATGCACTTCCCCTTTCAGGATTTTCCGGAAACCAGTAATTCTCATATCGATCTTTCAGAATATCGGTAAGGGATGCGACAAATACATCAAGTTTGCGTTGTGGAACATTTGTGCTTCTTCCAAATATCATACTTCGGAGGAGCTCCACAGCATTTTCGATTTCTTTCAACATTTCTTTATTTTGATCTCGCGGTAAATTCTATGTTCAACAAGTCGCGAAACTTACAGAAACCGCGCAACAATCGTTCGAGTACACCGTGTATTATTCCGCGACGGAAACTGGAAAGCCGACCAGTTAACAAAAGAAGAAAGTGTCGTAAATATTTCGGATGAAGTTAAAAAGAATATATAGTGTCATCTCCGTCGACCGCTGCCGCCCGTTCACGTTGGTTTATGTATATAATAAATAACTCTTGCAAAGCCGTTGGTCGCCTGCCGGTGTTACCTGCTGCGATTTAAAATAATCTCCTGATTGTTGGCGGTGACGGTGACCGTGACCGTCGGGAGTACTTTCGTCGTTATCCGTCGACATGTCAACACCTGTCGGTACATTACTACTGCTAGTCAAACCGTTACCGCTTCAGTATTTTTTATCACACTTTTATATTTGCAAAGCCGTGGGGGTCGCCGGGTCATGTTTTATAGCGCCATTTACAATCTGCCCGAAGCAAGAGTCCAAATGCTAAGATTTTGCCAGAATTTCGTGGCGCGTGACTGCTGATGATGACATTCGCCACCTGTTGTTCGCGGTAACCGTATATCTTCACCTGGAGTAGCTTGGCTTAAGGTTAAGACTGAGGCAAAGCAACCCGTCGTTGTCTTGCCTCTACCACTTCCCCTCGCATCCTTCCTTTCCATTTCTCGTCGCTGCAGTTCTTCTCGCGCGTAACCCCGCTTCTCTTTGTCGTTCACTGCTTCGTTACGACGACATCTCAGTACTGGTTGCTTGTACTGACGGCAATGATATTTTCATGTTCTTCACAGCTCACACCAACAGCAGCTCTGTGATACTTTCATGTTTGCTCGACGGTGCAACTCTCTGTTTCGCCCGGGTCTGTTTACCTGTGTCATCTCTCGTGTAGCGCGCGGCGACCACTGCTGTTCTTTTGCATTGGCAATAGAGGTGGTCTCAAAGGTCGAGGTACTTCTTATCCCTGTAGCTTCCATCGACGCGTCAGAACGAACTTGGCTAGTCGTTCTAAGCTTTCTCACGACGACGACAAACCCCTCTCTCCTGTATTGAATTGTTCACAGTAACTCTCGCCGTGCGAGAAGGGAGCGAAGACCTACCCCACGCAAAAAGAACGGTGGGCCTTCGCTTTCAAACAACACCTGAACGACTCAGCCTGCTTCCTCACCGTACACGTTTCTACGTTGTATTTCCTACAGGTAGCGTAAGAGTCACTAAGCCCAGCGTATGGTGAAAATTAACACAGCAAAAGCTATAGGGCGGTACGAGATTGTTGCTCTCGACGAACGGCAACAACAGACTGATTTCATGATCATCATCATTCTCATTTTTTCTTCAAGAGTTCTAAGAAACGTTGACAGTTCTCCTTCTCGCGATGCGCGCATCTCTTTGTCGTCACTGTTCGTTACGATGACATCTCAGTACTGGTTGCTGTACTGACGGCAATATTTTACTGTTACTATTAACCGCTGGCTACTCGTTCCGACAACAGCTCAGTAGTGACAGCAGCTCAATAGTGACAGAAGTGATATTTTCTTGTTTGCTCGACGGATGTACGGCGTTCCGGGTGCTATTTCTGCAGTGGGTGCAACTCTCTATTTCGCCAGGGCGTGCTTACGTGTGGCACTTCTTGTGTAGCTCGGAAGCGGGTTTTTTTTTTCTGTTCCGTAGGTGAACTGTTAACAGTTTTGTTAGCACGGGAAAGAATGGGTCGCCGCCGTCGCCGTTATCCGCAGCAGCTGCAGTAAACGTCGACATTTCAACATCTGTCAGTACATTCCTACTTCTAGCCTGCTTCTTCACCGCACGCTTCTACGTTGTATTTCGTACAGGTAGCGTAAGAGTCACCGAACCCTATTCGTGGCTATCAAATATATCGTATTGTGAAAATTAACACAGCAAAGCTACAGGGTGTAGGGCGGTATGAGATTGTTGCTATCGACGAACGGTAACAACATTTCTTTATTTTCATCCGCAGAAACGTGTTTGTACAGAATATGGAATTGTTTCTGACGACAAAATTACTTATTATATATAAAGAAAATTATCGTCGTAATAGTTTTTGTTGGCACGGAACTAGAAAGGATCTGTCTCCGACGTCAATGCTGATATAGCTAGTTATCACCAACGACACTGGGTCCAACACTACCATGCTCTTCACGGACATGGACATAAACTACTACAGGATATACCCATGTAGATGAGTGGTCTCAGAGGTCGAGGTACTTCTTATCGCTTTAGCATCTCACATGCTGTTGACCCACACAACAGTCTACCACAACTAAAAGACTGCTAAGCGTAAGCTATGATCTTCTTCGTGATATCGACCAAATAAACCGACGCCCACTGCTCAGAGCGGATTCATTTCCTATACCCACCTGACGACCGGCCGGCTTTCCAATTTCTTTCTAACAAACAAGATAAAAGCTCCGCGCCGACCACCAACCCACATTACATATTGCAGCCCCGATATTCTTTGCGAGAGGTAGGCCAATTTCAAGACCACCGGTTGACGAAACCGTACACCATCGACGCGTTAGAATGAACTTGGATAATCTTTCTAAGCTTTCGCACGACGACGACAAAGCTCCCGCTCCTGTATTGAATTGTTCACTCGCCGTGCGAGAAGGGAGCGAAGATCTTTCTCCCCACGCACGAAACCAGAAAAAGTTTTTCGCCAAAAGAACGGTCGGCCTTCGCTTTCAAACAACACCGGAACGACCCAGCCTGCTTCTTCACCGTACGCTTCTACGTTGTATTTCGTACAGGTAGCGACTGAACCCTATTCTTGGCTATCAAATATATCGTATTGTGAAAATTAACACAGCAAAGCTATAGGGTATAGGGCGGTATGAGATTGTTGGTCTCGACGAACGGCAACAACATTTCTTTATTTTTATCCGCAGAAACGTGTTTGTACAGAATATGGAATTGTTTCTGACGTCAAAATTACTTAATATATAAAATTATCGTCGTAATAGTTTTTGTTGGCACGGAACTAGAAAGGATCTGTCTCCGACGTCAATGCTGATATAGCTAGTTATCACCAACGACACTGGGTCCAACACTACCATGCTCTTCACGGACATGGACATAAACTACTACAGGATATACCAATGTAGATGAGTGGTCTCAGAGGTCGAGGTACTTCTTATCGCTTTAGCATCTCACATGCTGTTGACCCACACAACAGTCTACCACAACTAAAAGACTGCTACGCGTAAGATATGATCTTCTTCGTGATATCGACCAAATGAACCGACGCCCACTGCTCAGAGCAGATTCATTTCCTATACCCACCTGACGGCCGGCCGGCTTTCCAGTTTCTCTCTAACAAACAAGATAAAAGCTCCGCGCCGACAACCAACCCACATTACATATTGCAGCCCCGATACTCTTTGCGAGAGGTAGTCCACTTTCAAGACCACCGGTTGACGAAACCGTACACCACCGACGCGTTAGAACGAACTTGGCTAATCTTTCTAAGCTTTCGCACGACGACGACAAACCTCCCTCTCCTGTTTGAATTGTTCACTCGCCGTGCGAAAAGGAAGCGAAGACCTTTCTCCCCACGCACGAAACTGGAAAAAAGTTTTTCGCCAAAACAACGGTCGGCCTTCGCTTTCAAACAACACGGGAACGACCCAGCCTGCTTCTTCACCGTACGCTTCTACGTTGTATTTCGTACAGGTAGCGACTGAACCCTATTCTTGGCTATCAAATATATCATATTGTGAAAATTAACGCAGTAAAGCTATAGGGTATAGGGCAGTACGAGATTGTTGGTCTCGACGAACGGCAACATTTCTTTATTTTTATCCGCAGAAACACGTTTGTACAGAATATGAAATTGTATCTGACGACAAAATTACTTCTGCCCGAATATGATTATCTTCGTGATAGTTTTTGTTCGCACGGAACTAGAAAGGATCTCCGTCTCCGACGTCAATGCTGATATAGCTAGCTGTCATCAACCACACTGGGTCTAACACTACCATGCTCTTCACGGACATGGACATAAACTACTCCAGGATATACCCCATATGCTCAAATCTGCTGTTCTCATTAATTTTTCATACCGCGCTTTCAGAATAATAGGAAGGGCTGCGACAAACCCATCAAGTTTGTGTTGCTGTGAACATTTGTCCTTCTTCCAAATATAGTTTTCTTAGCACGGGGATAGAAAGGTTTGACGCCGTTTTGGGATGCCGCGGCAGCACAGCTTCGCGCCATGGACTGTCAGGTAATCTCAGACGGAGAAGTAATAAATCTTAACAACGACACCGCTAATGATGCCGTCGTCAACGGATAAACCATAAAACAACAGATAATGCATATAACGATGCATCATCAACGTCTAAAGATTTGAACTCTAAATATATCATATATGTATGGCAGTTGGGTTATTGGGATCATACTTTTTGTAAATACACAAACTGGGAGCAAGCATTTTGTAAAATAAAACACACCACACACACAATAAAAAGAGGCAACATTATCATCACAAATTTTTAAAAATAATTTATTGTTTCGAATTGTGGTAATCATAATATCTGCTCTCTTGTCATTCTCGTTGACCACAATGACGACTTCTGGATGATGTTTGTTTTGTGTTCTGACGACTTCTGGATGGTGTTTGTTTTGTGTTCTGCCGACTTCTGGATGATGTTTGTTTTGTGTTCTGCCGACTTCTGGATGATGTTTGTTTTGTGTTCTGACGACTTCTGGATGACCGATATAGAATAAAGACTCTCTTTCTATTTTATGACGGAACATCATCAGTCTGTTATTACCGTTGTTGTTACTACTGCCGCAGGCACGGTCGAGAGCAAACAATGTCGTATTGCCCTAGAGCGTTGCGTTAATTTTGTTACGTCCGGTATATCGTCGTATTTGCCTTATAACGGGAACTGGAAAGCCGACCAGAATTTTCGGATACAGTTAAAAAGAATATATAATATCATC
Source organism: Achatina immaculata (assembly GCA_009760885.1). NCBI lineage: Eukaryota > Metazoa > Mollusca > Gastropoda > Stylommatophora > Achatinidae > Lissachatina > Lissachatina immaculata. The sequence continues at coordinate 24,100,194 of CM019697.1, read as the reverse complement.
TCCGTCGACCGCTGTCGCCCGTTCACGTTGGTTTCTGTAAATATATATTAACTCTTGCAAAGCGGTGGGGCGCCGGCCGGTGTTCACGCTGCGATTTAAAATAATCTGCTGAGTGTTGTTTTGTTAGCACGGAAAGAAGGGGTCGTCTCCGCCGTCGTCGTCAATGCTGATATACCTATCATCGTCATATGTTTACTCTCTATGTTCCTGTTCATCAGGAGCAACAGGTCCAATACTACCATGCTCTTCTCCAAAACGGACATAAACTACTCCAGGATCTACCCATAAGGTCAACTCTGTGCTCATTAATTTTTCGACAACATCAATCTTTGCCCGTTTTAAACTTTCAACAATGACGGGATCAATGCTTTGCTTGTTGATACGAATGCATCGATATGCACTTCCCCTTTCAGGATTTTCCGGAAACCAGTAATTCTCATATCGATCTTTCAGAATATCGGTAAGGGCTGCGACAAATACATCAAGTTTGCGTTGTGGAACATTTGTGCTTCTTCCAAATATCATACTTCGGAGGAGCTTCACAGCATTTTCGATTTCTTTCAACATTTCTTTATTTTGATCTCGCGGTAAATTCTATGTTCAACAAGTCGCGAAACTTACAGAAACCGCGCAACAATCGTTCGAGTACACCGTGTATTATTCCGCGACGGAAACTGGAAAGCCGACCAGTTAACAAAAGAAGAAAGTGTCGTAAATATTTCGGATGAAGTTAAAAAGAATACATAGTGTCATCTCCGTCGACCGCTGCTGCCCGTTTACGTTGGTATATGTACATAAGAAATAACTCTTGCAAAGCCGTTGGTTGCCTGCCGGTGTTATCTGCTGCGATTTAAAATAATCTCCTGATTGTTGGCGGTGACGGTGACCGTGACCGTCGGAGTACTTTCGTCGTTATCCGCCGCAGCTGCGGTAAACGTCGACATGTCAACACTTGTCGGTACATTACTACTGCTAGTCAAACCGTTACCGCTTCAGTATTTTTTATCACACTTTTATATTTACATAGCCGTGGGGGTCGCCGGGCCATGTTTTATAGCGACATTTACAAACTGCCCGAAGCAAGAGTTCAAATGCTAAGATTTTGCCAGAATTTCGTGGCGCGTGATTGCTGATGATGACATTCGCCACCTGTTGTTCGCGGTAACCGTATATCTTCACCTGGAGTAGCTTGGCTTAAGGTTAGGTCTGAGGCAAAGCAACCCGTCGTTGTCTTGCCTCTACCACTTCCCCTCGCATCCTTCCTTTCCATTTCTCGTCGCTGCATTTCTTCTCGCGCGTAACCCGGCTTCTCTTTGTCGTTCACTGCTTCGTTACGACGACATCTCAGTACTGGTTGCTTGTACTGACGGCAATGATATTTTCATGTTGTTCTTCACAGCTCACACCGACAGCAGTTCAGTGATACTTTCACGTTGTTTGCTCGACGGATGCTAAGTCTGCATCGGGTGCAACTCTGTTTCGCCCGGGTCTGCTTACCTGTGTCATTTCTCGTGTAGCACGCGGCGACCGCTGCTGTTCTTTTGCATTGACAATAGAGGTGGTCTCAAAGGTCGAGGTACTTCTTATCGCTGTAGCTTCCATCGACGCGTTAGAACGAACTTGGCTAGTCGTTCTAAGCTTTCTCACGACGACGACAAACCCCTCTCTCCTGTATTGAATTGTTCACAGTAACTCTCGCCGTGCGAGAAGGGAGCGAAGACCTACCCCACGCAAAAAGAACGGTGGGCCTTCGCTTTCAAACAACACCTGAACGACCCAGCCTGCTTCTTCACCGTACGTTTCTACGTTGTTTTTCGTACAGGTAGCGTAAGAGTCACTGAGCCCAGCGTATGGTGAAAATAACACAGCAAAAGCTATAGGGCGGTACGAGATTGTTGCTCTCGACGAACGGCAACAACAGACTGATATCATGATCATCATCATTCTCGTTTTTTTCTTGAAACTCAAATACGACACAAAATAATTAATTACACTTTTTAAAAAAATATACTTTTTAAAAATATACTTTTAAAAATATACTTTAAAAAAAGAAAGCAAAACAAGAAGTCAAAGAATCGTTGACAGTTCTCTTTCTCGCGATGCTCGCATCTCTTTGCCGTCACTGCTTCGTTACGACGACATTTCAGTACTGGTTGCTGTACTGACGGCAATATTTTACTGTTGCTATTAACTGCTGACTACTCGTTCCGACAACAGCTCAGTAGTGACAGCAGTGACATTTTCTTGTTTGCTCGACGGATGTACGGCGTCCCGGGTGCTATTCCTGCAGTGGGTGCAACTCTCTGTTTCGCCCGGGCGTGCTTGTGTGTGGCACTTCTTGTGTAGCTAGGAGGCGGGTTTTTTTTTTGTTTTGTTCCGTAGGCGAACTGTTAATAGTTTTGTTAGCACGGGAAAGAATGGGTCGTCGCCGTTATCCGCAGCAGCTGCAGTAAACGTCGACATTTCAACACCTGTCGGTACATTCCTACTTCTAGCCTGCTTCTTCACCGTACGCTTCTACGTTGTATTTCGTACAGGTAGCGACTGAACCCTATTCTTGGCTATCAAACATAGCGTACTGTGAAAATTAACACAGTAAAGCTATAGGGTATAGGGCGGTACGAGATTGTTGGTCTCGACGAACGGCAACAACATTTCTTTATTTTTATCCGCAGAAACATGTTTGTACAGAATACAGAATTGTATCTGACGAGGAAATTACTTTTGCCTGAATATGATTTGTGTTTACATATATATGTAAAAAGAAAATTATCGTCGTAATAGTTTTTGTTCGCACGAAACTAGAAAGGATCTCCGTCTCCGATGTCCATGCTGATATAGCTAGCTGTCATCAACCACATTGGGTCTAACACTATCATGCTCTTCACGGACATGGACATAAACTACTCCAGGGTATACCCATATGGTCAAATCTGATGTTCTCATTAATTTTTCATACCGCTCTTTCAGAATAATAGGAAGGGCTGCGACAAATCCATCAAGTTTGTGTTGCTGTGAACATTTGTCCTTCTTCCAAATATAGTTTTCTTAGCACGGGGATACAAAGGGTTGTCACCGTTTTTAGATGCCGCGGCAGCACAGCTTCGCGCCATGGAATGTCAGGTAATCTCAGACGGAGAAGTAATAAATCTTAACAACGACACCGCTAATGATGCCGTCGTCAACGGAGAAACCATAAAACAACAGATAATGCATATAACGATGCATCATCAACGTCTAAAGATTTGAACTCTAAATATATCATATATGTATGGCAGTTGGGTTATTGGGATCATACGTATTGTAAATACACAAACTGGGAGCAGGCATTTTGTAAAATAAAACACACACTACACACACAATAAAAAGAGGCAACATTATCATCACAAATTGTTTTTTTATTAATTTATTGTTTCGAATTGTGGTAATCATAATATCTGCTCTCTTGTCATTCTCGTTGACCACAATGACGACTTCTGGATGATGTTTGTTTTGTGTTCTGACGACTTCTGGATGGTGTTTGTTTTGTGTTCTGCCGACTTCTGGATGATGTTTGTTTTGTGTTCTGACGACTTCTGGATGATGTTTGTTTTGTGTTCTGACGACTTCTGGGTGGTGTTTGTTTTGTGTTCTGACGACTTCTAGATGACCGATATAGAATAAAGACTCTCTTTCTATTTTATGACGGATCAGTCTGTTATTACCGTTGTTGTTACTACTGCCGCAGGCACGGTCCAGAGCAACAATGTCGTATTGCCCTAGAGCGTTGCGTTAATTTTGTTACGTCCGGTATATCGTCGTATTTGCCTTATAACGGGAACTGGAAAGCCGACCAGAATTTTCGGATACAGTTAAAAAGAATATATAATATCTCCGTCGACCGCTGTCGCCCGTTCACGTTGGTTTCTGTAAATATATATTAACTCTTGCAAAGCGGTGGGGCGCCGGCCGGTGTTCACGCTGCGATTTAAAATAATCTGCTGAGTGTTGTTTTGTTAGCACGGAAAGAAGGGGTCGTCTCCGCCGTCGTCGTCAATGCTGATATACCTATCATCATCATATGTTTACTCTCTATGTTCCTGTTCATCAGGAGTAAAGCAGAATCACGGCCCATTGAAGCAGGATTCCCCTTACAAGGAGACTACTGGTTTGATTGACCACTCTAACAGATATGTATGACTACTGGAATTGATTGATTCTTCTTGTGGAGTACAGTTTCAACTTATAAGTTTCTTCTTGTTGCTGGTGTTCTAACCATCACCTAATTTTCTGTATTATACACTAAGAAAATACAACAAGACACCCAGGCTTTCCACTCCACAAAATTAGTACGAATACAACAACTTGAACATAACTTGGCAGTCTTCCGACCAAAACAAACTGGTCAACAATGAGAATTTCCACAAAGCCGATTTGTTGTAGTTTATCATCAGACACACACATTTATTACAGAAATTTACAGCAACAAATGCCCGGCGTGAAATATCTACGCCACATGGGCAAGGAAAACCTTACAATGATTTATTCATACCAAAAACCATACTTACAGGCTTACCAAGGACTGCAGCCACACAGAAAAAACAAACTAAACTAATTCTGACAACAAGACTCGCTCTACCCCATTCTCGTTCGCCCAACACGTCCATCCAGTTCAACGATCACACCAAAAACTGCCTACGACCGGCTTTTTT